>JBAPLH010000115.1:2285000-2290000 GCA_037897445.1 Ceriops zippeliana
ATTAGACCTAAAAAAAATCTGCATGGATACTAGCATTTTATGCCCGATGGGTTATGTCCCAAACGTATTAACTAATGCTTTCTTAAGATGTAAAGCCCATTCACATATCCACTCTCATTAGACCTAAAAAAAATCTGCATGGATACTAGCATTTTATGCATGCATTTACATGCTGAAGGCCCAATCTCTTCAAGTGTAAGATTATTATTATTATTATTTATTTTATTTTATTTTTAAAAGTTGTATGTTAGCAGTTCCCTAACGACAAAATTCTATGCAAAAGAACAACAATTTCTAATGTCTCACCTTTAAAACTCAGAGGTAATGTAAATCAATCAAGTTTCCCATGAGATGTCCTTCCTACAATTTCTCGCAAATTCTATGAAAAAAGTAGCATTTCAACAGTTTATCAAAGAAAGTAACTTTTAGAAAACAGCAACAATTGCTATCATCTTGCCTTTAGAACTCAAAACATAACTTAATCAAATGCCCCATCAGTATACCATTCATACAAATTTTTGTCCAAATTTGCAAACATAGAGCCTCTACCAGAGCCATGGACATAGGACAAGACTCACGAACAGTAACACTTTTCAACAATCATTAGTTTACAAAACATTATCTACTATGTCACATTATGACGTTGGTCTCTGCATTGCAACAATTGCAAAATAAATTCCTCCAATTAACTCTGAGATGCAAACGGATGCCATGGTGTACGCATAGGTATAGCCTTGTAGCGCAAAATGTGACTGTCATGGACAGTGTATGACTTGACTCACGTAACCTGTTTTTGCCTCCACAATTCATCTTCCCAATTGCCTAATCAATCAATCAATCTAAAGTAGAACACATCATTGATATTATTTTTTATTATTTTACAATTAATATTGTAATTTTAATTATTTTAATCTTATAATTTTGTTTACTTGTTTAAGGCATTTTAACATCATGGCCTAACTTTAGGTTCAAGTTTAGAGATTTTAATATTGATATTTATTGGCTTCCTAATTACTCAGTGTCTTCTAGAGTTAATATTAATATATATATATATTTATATCTTATGTCAAAAGTTTGGTCAAAAAAATTTATCCCAATAGATTATCAGTTATTAGTTTTATTATATAAATAATAAAATTTTCTTTTGAGAATCATTTATCTTCTCTAGTGGATTCCAAAAACCTTTTAAAGGCTCCATTGTGTATTAACCTTTGTTATCCTCCTTCTGTACTTCAGTTCCATGTCACAATCCCTAATCGAGAGTATTTCTAACTGAAATTGGAGATATGCACAATGTCTAGGCCATTATATGTCCAAAATCTCTCTCTTGCATCATTTAGCATGTTGGAGTTGTGAGAGCCAGATCTTAAATTGAAAATCGCAACAATCACAAAAAGTTAAAAAAAAAATGTAAACCAAAGATCAATTATAAAAACTCACACTTTGGAAGGAGATAAAGATTTCTTATACTCCAATAACTCCGAATATATCCAAGCTGCAAAAACTGGGATGATTCCTAGCAGAAATGACACCTGAGACAAATAAAAGAAGGCTTCATCATTCATTTCAGTAAATAGGACCACAAAGTAAAAATAAAACAAATAAATATAAACAAATAAACACCATGTAGTACATGCTGCAGCTGCATTAAAGTGGCTGTTGTTTAGCCTAAATTAATAGTGGAGAATATGTGACTAAACTACCCCCAATAATTAAAAATGCAAGCATGAAAGTTACTATTCACAAAAAAGAAAGGAAAGAAAGCAGTTGGGCACTAAAGTGTGAATAGTTGATTCTTGGATTAAAGTAGTATTGCACAAGTAATAAGACCAAATATGACAACTTGGCCTCAACAAATTAATTATCACCACAAGCCTTTTAGGATTAATAAAAATGTTAAGCTGTGTTGGTGCAAAAATTACTTATAAAGGAATCCAATTTTCACAGACACACACTAAGTTGCTAGAAGCAAGACTGAAACACAAGACACACAGGAATAAAATACAACAAAAGGTCACTTGAATTCCTATTTTTTACAGTCAGTCAACAAATAAAACATGTACTCAACAAAATATTTTTCAGATCTATAAGAATGGCTAGAATGAAGCAAGCTGTGACATGATACTGAAATTTCAACACAAGGAACTAACTCAAACAGCATCATAATGCACAGCACTTGAACAAATCCCCATCAAAACTGTGAGTTATCTCCATCTTTTACACTAGATAAAGGCAATATGTACATAAAATCATGCTAGTATCTTGTATGGAAAGACCAAGTCTTTACAGTTCCACATAGGGAGACAATTGTTCTGGCCACAGAGAGCAGCAAATTAAATCAAACTCCATGGCACATCAACGGAAGCTTGCATGCTGGCAGGTTACTTCACTCGACTAAATTGTCTCACTGATATACAATTCAATCTTGTTGACATCCATTTTTGTCCAGCTATTTATTTATTTTAACTTCAGCCAGAGGCAAAATGACAAGTAGAACTAATACTAGAAACTGAATGTTTGCCCAAATTGTCCCATTTTCTTTCTTTCTTTTTTCCAATACGCTTCCAATTTCCACAAAAACAATCCAAACCGGCAAAAACAATCTAGTAAACATCGAATTCTTATTCTTAAAGCAAAGACTCATCCCATGACCAAGACGGTCCAACAATGATCTACAGCTACATTATACTTGTGAATTTACAGAAAACAAAGTGAAAACTCCAAAATAATAATAATAATAATAATAATACAAGTTACAACAGAGTAAAAAGTACCTGTCCAGGGGTGACTGGCCCTGAAACCACCATTTTTTTTTTTTTCTTTCCGATCCGGACACTGCCGAAATCCAAAACGAACGGCACAAATTATCTCACGAATCAACAAGTAAAACGAAGAAAATGTTGCAACAAATAAATAAATAAATAATAATTCTCAAGAAAAGAAAAGGAAGGACCAGAAAGATGAGAGGAGAACTGGCTTAAGCGCAAGGTTGCTACACAAAAGAATGTGATTTATAGGACATGATTATCATAAATAAATATCGAAAGGCCAAACCATAACCACCAAGAAATAGAGAGAGAGAGAGGAGTTTGCTTGAAGAAATGGAGATGTGTCCCTTTCACTTCTCCTCCCAACAAACAGGTTGAATTAGTTGCAGTTGGGGTTTGGTGATTCCGTTGCTTTGATTTTCATTTTTTTTTTTTTTTTTTTTTTTTTTTTTCTTCTTTTTTTATTTTTGGGGGGCAGGGGGGGGGAGGTGTTTGGTTGCGCGATTGCTTTCAAAACTTCATCACTGAAGGAGAAGAAGAAGATGATGACGCAATAATTTTTGGTTTTTTTTTTTCGGTCTTTCCTTCCCTTTTATTTTATTACAATGCATGCATTTGGTTCGTTGTAATGAATTAGGTTGTGCATTCTACTTTTTTTAAAAAATAATAATAAAAAAAAGAATTAGGTTGTGGATTTAAGAAAGAAAAAAGGTGATGGATAATTATCAAAATACACATCATTGGATTATTTATTTTAGGTCAACTCAGAGAAATGATTTTTTTAACATATTAAAAAATTGTAACAGTGAGTGAGTTGAAGAAATATTATAGTAAATTTATAGACAAATAAATGTTATAATATTCAGAAGTGGTTATCAATCATTTTATAATTATAAATTATTTTTATTAAATATCTTGATAAAAATTTAAACTTTTAATTACAATGTATAAAAAATTCTTTTAATTACTAAATTACAAGAAAGAATAATAAATAAATAAATAAATTATAAAAATACTTGCTTGCAACATCAAAAATAGTAAATCAATCAAACAAAACCCTAATTCCCTCTTTATATTTTTTTTTTCCTTCAATTGCAATGAACAACCTCTTTAAAAAAAAAAATTATTAGCTAAAGCATCTACTCAACAATACACATAAAGAATTTTGCATTAATTCAAACAATTTATATACCAATCTTTTTAAGATTAATAATACCTATCAATACGTTCCCCCACCTCAAAGTCATAGGCTTTACATTTCATTGTTTTATATTGTTTAGTCCAATACTTACGTGACATTTAGTTAAAAATATTAAAATTAATTTTGAACTAATAAAGAAAAAATAAATCATTTTTCAACCTATTGCAAAATCTTATTATTAAATATATTATTATTATATAATTTAAATTTTAATAAATTTTTCATATTTATTCATGATCTAATTTTTAATTTATAAAATTTAAAATATTTTGTAAGTTATTAATTATTATACCATTTTAGAGTACAAAATATAAAAGTACCATTTTTGATAAATTTTAAATTTAGTTAATTATCTTATAAAATTTTTAATAAAAAATTTTTCATGAAAATAAAAATATTTTTGAAATCACAAACACATTTATAAACACTTGGATTGTAAACAAAATCTCTGACATAATATCTATTATCTTTATAATTTAAAAATAAAATTTTAAATAAAGTACATTTTTTAAGATTATTATTTTTAAAAAATTGTTTCAAATTTTATGAAATAACATTACAAATGTTAAAATTGATGTGATACCGAATAACATTAAATGAAAATGCGAAATGATATCGAACAAATTAATCTAAACTTTAATACCATTAAAAGTATAAAAAATGAGATAACTAAAAATTGAGAATATATATATATGTATACATTTATTAGTTATTTTCAATTCCTTTTAATTAGGAGATTTACTAGATGAGAATAATTTTTTTGTTTGTTTGATTTATACATCTTATATTCATCTTGGGAATTAGAATTTAAAATTTTCAAAACAAAAACTTCAATTTTTTTTAACAACTACAACTATTTCCAATTTCTAGAGGGAACGTCGTCATGCATCACTGACAGCCGAGGCGTCCGTTATACAGAAGAGCCCAAGATGGACTCGACCCAACAATGCAAACTGGGCCAACATGCATTCACATCAGGACATCAATTGCAAGTGCACAAGATGGGCTCGCCGCTCGCCGCTACTGGATCA